>BSBK01001440.1:2165000-2205000 GCA_027943335.1 Chamaecyparis obtusa
GGCATTCCATGATACCACATGTCTTTGATGCATTTTGTCAAAGAGTTCATGTGCCTTGTCTGTAGTTCCACATTTTGCATACATGTCTACCAAGGCAGTTGCAACTACAACATCTGACAAAATTTCTTTATCTTTTATGCTTTGATGGATGTCCACACCCTATTACAAAACTCCCATTTTGGCACAAGCAGGGAGGATGCTAGCAAGGGTTGTGGAATTCGGCTTTACATCCACCAATTGCATTTGTTTGAAAGTTTCTAAAGCCTTTTCAAGGAATCCATTTTGTGCATATTCTGCAATCATTGTAGTCCATGAAACCACATTTCGTTGAGGCATTCTATTAAACAACTCACAGGCTTGTCTATTCTTCCACATTTGGCATACATGTCTACCAAAGCATTTCCAACCATAATGTCTGACAAAAAACCTCCTTCCATTATCATTTGATGGATGTCCATACCCTATTCCAAAGCTCCCATTTTAGCAAAGGGAGACATAATGCTGACAAAGGTTGTGCAATTAGGTTTTACACGTGCCAATTGCATTTGCTTGAAAGTTTCTACAGCCCTTTCAACACATCCATTTTTAGTGTATCCTGCAATCATTGCAGTCCATGAGACCACGTTTCTCTGAGTCATTTTATCAAATACTTCATGTGCCTTGTCTATTCTTTTACATTTTGCATACATGGTCTAATAGAGCATTTCCAACTATAATATCTGATGGAAATCCCCCTTGTATTATGCTTTGATGGATATCCATACCCTGTTCCAATTAATGCCAATTAGAGAAAATTAAACATTTTTACTTCTATGAGAATCCTAATTAAACATTTTTACTTTTATGAGAATAAACAGTGACAGACCAAGCCATCTTTTTAGAATAAAAATGTTAAGGACATGAAATTGGACAATATTTTTCTTGAAGCTTGATTATTTTGGATTCAAGTTGTGCCACCATAACATAAAGATGTTCGTAGTACAAATGTTCAAACATAGCTTACAAAATAAATTTGTTATTCTCTTCACCAATCACTAGGGCTTATGGTATTTAATAAATGAGCCCATTAATTGTTATAAGAGAGTAGATGATTATGACTAATTCCAAGAATTTGAATTATAGAAGCCATTCGTCTTGAAATGAACCATGTGAGATTGGTTGATCTTTTTAGAATAAAGATTGAAAAGGACATGATGGGTATTGAAGACAACTTAAACTTTTAAACATAAATCACACTACAAAATTCACGGGACCATCCACCTTAAAATATTCTTAAAAAATCTCAACAATACCCACTGAATTTTTTTAGAAAGACCCCACCTTGAGACCCTACCCTTAGCAAATTGGTCTGTTATCAACAATGTGTCTTAGTGTTTTAGCTTGTTGGAACCAAGGAAAAAAGTTTCAAATCATGGGCACATAAATTAGGGACTTTGCATGTCAAATTTTCATTATTTTAATGAAAAGATCTTTTTGGGAGCTAAAATGGAGTTGTGTGCTTACGTGTTGAAGGGAAATTTATTTAAAAATTATTTATTGTGAGTTGACGGTCATATCTCCAATTGTGCCATATGTTACATGAAATTTATAAATATTGGTGCTAGAAGACACAAGGTTCAATTTCAATTTTGAAAGTATAGAAAAATATTTTGTCTACATCAAAAGAGATAAGGCTAGAATAAGACAAAAATACAAGATTAATTCCTAGATGCAGCTGTTGAATATAAGATTAATTCCTAGATGCCACTTCATGTCTCTCAATCATCCAACAATAACTCCTATGTTGATTATATTTTCTATTTAAGAGTCCTTGAGTGATTTGAATATTTTGTGGTCTAGTGAGCATGATTTGTGTGTGTATTTGTAAATCTTGTATAATCTTATAATATATATATATATTTTATTATATACAAGATACTACTAATGCTTGTATGTTTACATTTTGTATATTTATAGCCCGAATAATTACCTATGAAGAAAGTCCACACCTGGCAATATGAACCCAGAACAAAATAACAAGACAATTGCTAGATTGTGGTCTCAGTTCCAAAGAAAAGTTGATAAATGCAATTGTCCTTACAAAAAGTGTAAGGGCTTAAAGAATCGAAGAATTCTAATCACAACAGCCTAGAGTCATTGTAGGCAACATGGTCACATTGAAGGGGGGCACGATTTTCATCGATTGGTGAATGTGGATTTCCAATTGGTGGAACATGGAGGTGTGAATATCCAAGCTAAGGATAACGCTCCCATGGAAGAAGATGATCCTATGGCAGAGAATACAATTGAAGACGATGGTATTGGCGTAGCTGATAATGTGCCAGAGGACATGATTGAAGAAGATGGTATTGGCATAGTTGATCAAGATGATCATGATGATGGTACTAGTGCATCTGATAATGATGATGATGATGGTCTTGATATACCTATACTTGAGAAGGCATACAAGCCCCTATACCAAGGCTCCCAAACAACTCTTCTCTCTGCTATAGTGTTGTCAGTGAACTTGAAGGTTATGAATGGTTTGTCCAATGTAGCAATGTCACGTATGCTAATGTATGCCATTTTTGTCATCTTCAATGTTATCATACCATTACAATTCATTATATTAAAAATTCATATTTGTTGTTGTAGGTTGATAGGTGAGCTTTTGTTACCACCATCAAACATTCTTCCTCATTCGTACCGAGAGTTATCTACCATTATGAATAAAATTGGAATGAAGTATCAAACAATACATGCATGTCCCAATGATCATATTCTATATCATAAACAACATGAATTTGCAACATAATGCCTTGATTATCATATTAGTAGATATCGGTCAGATCAAATAACAAAAAAGGTGCCTCATAAGGTTCTTCGGTACATTCCCATTATTCCACATCTTCAATGATTATTTAGGTGCACTAGCTTGGCACAATTTATGGATTACCATGTACGCAATAGAAGTCAAGATGACATTATGCGAATGCCTGCAGATGGTTTTGCATTTAAAGACATAGAAACAACATGGCCACACTTTAAAGAACCTCATAATTTCAAGCTTTCATTGGCAGTGGACAGTATCAATCCATTTGGAGATATGAGATCTGTTTACTCAATGTGGCCTATTTTTGTTATTAATAATAACATTCCTCCTTGAATGTCCATAAAGAGGGAGCACATATTGTTGTCAATGATTGTACCAAGTATTTTTTTTCATTTAATAGTTATGTAAATTAATTTATAAACACCGCATCAAGATAATTATAATAATTATGTAATGTTTTTGTTCATTCAACTAGGTAAGTACCAAGTTAAAGATATGAACATGTATATTGAGACCCTTATTGACGAGTTGTTGAAGTTATGGAATGGGGTCACTATGTATGACATCTCTAGACCAATAGGACAAAGACAATTTCAATTCCATGCATTGCTTGTATGGAAAATACACGATGCCCCTAGGCTAACTCATTTTTGTGATATGTTATATATTGTTAAGGTCACATATTTTTGGTATGTTATAGTGCTTACACATTATTGTTGTATGTTTAAGTTGCGCATGATAATTGTACATGATCCAATTCTACGGTATCTTTTAGGTCTTTAGACAAAGGGTAAATTTGCATGTCTAGTTTGTGGTTCAAAGATGAAATCTCATCATTCAAGAAGTTTAGAAAAGCAGGTGTTCAATGAGTTTAGGCACTTTCTCCACAATAATCATAAGTATCGAATTATTGAAAAACATATTTTTAATGGGAAAGAAGAGACAACATCAAGGCCACAAAGAATGACACCTCGTCTATGGAAGTTAGAATACAATAGATTAAATCACCGAGGTAATGTCATTCCATCTGATGATTTTTGTTTGAAATTTATATTTTGATATTGTCTTTTATTTACTAATGATGTAATTGATGCTCATGAAGGTTGTCAAGGCATCAATGACCAACTTTCTAGAGGAATAAAAATTTATCCTAGTCAATTTAGTAGGTTGTCATACTACAAGGATCTCCTAATCATGCATTTGTTTGATGTTATGCATATTGGAAAGAATGTAACAGAGACACTATGGAAAATATTGCATGGAAGGCGTGCCAAAGAAAAAATTGTCAAAATTTGTAATGACATTCATGAATCCAATCATGCACTAAAAATTTTTATTGAATCAAATAGCAATGGAGACCACATAAATATGAGTGCCCTTCCTTGGTTATTAACTGAGCAGCAAAGTGATGCATTAAAAGAAGTCTTAAAAAAAACAAAATTTCCAACAGGATTTGCTACAAATATAAGCAATCTTGTATCAAAGAAAGGTGATTTTGGGCGAGGGTTGAAAACACATGATTGACATACCTTCATCAAGGTAATTCATGTTCTCCATTTACAATATATTTGTAAAATTGCATATACTTTTGTATTGTATTAGTTTACAATATATTGAAAAGATCATTTTTTTATTATTGCAGTACGTCCTATCTCTATCCCTCCCACACCAGTTTGACAACAGTGTTAAACAAGTTATATACAATCTTGGAGAATACATGAGGTTAGAAGTGTTATTTCTTAGACTTGTTGTACAGATATTATATTTATGACTTGCTTTACTTTTTATGTAATTTATTTTATATTTTTTTCTAAAATCTTGTTTATATGTTATTGTGAGTTGAATCTCTTTTAGGTGGTTATCATCTAAAGAAATTGATAAAAAGGATATAAAATATTGGAAGAGAAAAATTCTCTAGCTTATGTGTGAAATGCAAAAGTGTCTACCTCCAACTTTTTTCAACTGTACAATTATTTTTGTCTCATAGTTGCTACATCTTAGAACCACTTTAAGTGAGGTAATGAAGCTCACTGAGTTTGAATGTGAGATGGACATGCAAATTCATATACTATTTAGAATATTTGTTTATATTTGTTGATGATTGTATTTGTTGTATGGAACTTGCATCACTTTTCAACCATTTAACAATCAATTTCTTATAGTTGCTATACAATAAAATTGCAGTAGCTCTACAAAGTTTGATGGTCAAAGACCTGATTTTTAGTTTACTGTCTGCATTCTTAAAACAAACTTTATGTAGTGCAGTAGAAAATATTTGTGGTGGGTTTCTATTAGGTAGTTAATGAAAAAGCTAGGAATGTGTTTTGTGTTGTCTTTGTTAAGGTAGATTGATCATGATAAGTCTAAATTTATCTAACAAGACAGAAATTGAATATTGAGGCAAAGGTAATGATCAGTTTATTCTTGTCCCTTGTAATTAGGATACAATGGCTAGGTGTATAGTTGATCCAGAGGAGGAGCTGAGATTGATGGCTCAGGAAGTACGTGGTTATGTGGAAGCTGTTCTGAACAGTTTTGTTGCAAATGTTCCCAAAGTAAGAACATCCTCGCTTTAAAGCACTGCAGAAATAGGAGTTCTTATGTACAATTCTCCTAATTATTAACTCGTCCCTCAATGATTGGCAGGTTGTGGTGCTCTACCAAGTTGAGAAAGCCAAGGAGGAAATGCTGACCCAACTTTATAGCTCTATCAGGTGATGGTTAATTACATGTGGCTAATATGGTAATGGTACTAGTTATATTTGTTTTTTGCATTCCTCATATTATTTTTCAATTCTACTTCAATCAACTCTCAGAGTACAACAAACATTGAAGAACTTCTCCAAGAAGATCAGAATGCACAAAGGAAACATGAGAGATTCAAAAAATAGACATCTTTATTGTCTAGGCTTACTCGTCAATTAAGTGTCCATGACGTTCGATCAACAAGTGATAATTTTTTTGCAAATGAAGATACTAGATATATTAGTTTTGTTAAGAGGCATGTTTCTTTTCATTGTAATTGAATTACAGATTTAATTTCTTATATTGTTTATATCTATATACAGTTTCTGAAAGTGGACCTAGCACTCCAATTTCAACAAACGACGATTAGAGAGTTGCATTTGATACTAGTGAAAATGGGCCCAGTGACTATTTAAATTCTATTGCAGATTCACCAAGTATTAATTCTTCAAGGATGAATGGTCACAGTAAAAGGCTCAATGACCCAACACAAAATGGTGAAATAAATTCTAGCCAACAGACTCCAAACCGACTCCCTCCACCGCCACCACCTTCTTCTGGTTCCATGTATAGATACTAGACATTTTTGGTATTTGTTATCCATTTAGATAAACCTAAGCATTGAGTGGGTTTTCCATGGTATTACCCCTAGTCTCAAACATTCAAATATAACACCAAAGCTTTCCTGAGTGATCTTATTCCAAGATAGCAATACTTAGGGTTTCATCTGTTATAGCACTATTGATTTCAAGGTTTCTTGAAATCTTATCAGGTTGGCTGTTATTTAGCATGTCTTTTGGCCTCCTGCATTTGTTATTCAATCCATCCAATTTTTAACTACTTGAATTTTTATAGATGTAATTAGTGTATGTATCATATAGCAAGGAATATCAATTGCATGCTCTTTATGTGCATAGATAACATTAATTGCATCAATTTTTTTTTATCATCAAAAAATCCATTTCTTTAAGTGTTACCAATTTTTTGAGTGCAGTATAAAGTTGACACGTGTGTGAATATCCCCAACTTTAGTAGCACTCCACAAGATTTGACACAATTTTACTTCTTTGTTCACATGTTCTCTATGTTTTTGATAGTTCGACAAAGCAAACTTTTATGCTTTTTTATGAACAAAAGTATGGTCATATGTTTGCAACTCATCTAAAGGTGACATTCACTAGTTTTTATAAATGCTAATGATGGTTATTTTTTTAATTTAACCAAGGTGTGAGGTGTAAACATCTTCAAGAAGTAGATTAATTTAAATAACACTAAAAGAACACTAGATGCCTAAGTCTAAAAGAAGTAGATAACTATTTAAAAGATGCTTAAGATGAAACATTTAACAATCTTAACATAGATTTGGTTTGAGTAGGATGTTTGTGAAACCCAAATAATCTTCTTGAAATTATACTGCACCATTTTTTCTCTCTTTCTCTTTTCTTGCGTTGATTCTTCCCCAAATTTGATCCCTCAGTCAAAAAATAGAACGAGCAGGGACCTGCTGGCAACAAGCAGCAAAACGAGTGTGGACACCTTAAGATAAATATCTAGACTAATCATCGATCAAGATGCCATTGGTGATTACTCTGGGTATTTATCTTCATTTTTTATTTTTATTTTCACACTCCATATTTGGTCAAAATTTTGACTAACCGAAGTCAAAACTCTGACCAAGTTTGGTCTAAATATCAACCATTTTGTGTCGAAATGTGGCATTGTGGGTTTGGCATCCTAGTTGGACGGGCCAAATATTTCAACCAACATTTTTCAAAATTTCTACTAATTTTGATCGGAATCCACCGTCGTGGTTTTGGCATCGTGGTCGATCGGGCCAAATATTTCAACCAACATTGGTCTAATTTGCGAAGTAATGTGGTAAAAAATTAGCGTCATGGTTTTAGCATCCTAGTCGATCACGCCAAACATTTCGACCAATGGTGGTCGAATGTTTGATGAATATATCCACTAAATGCTAATGGCATTTCGACCAAGGTGGGCATCAAACATTCTACGGTAACACAGATATGTCAAAAATATGACTAGGAAAATAACAACAAAACCATTCGTTGATAACTCGACCAAGATTGGTAGGAAATTCGATGAATTGTCTGTCGAAAAAAGGTGCAAATTGTACTAGTGCCTGGATTGGATTTTGCCCACTTGAGATTGCAAGAGTTGCAGAGTTGACCATTACTACGAACCATACTGCAACCAACTTTTTCTTTTCTAGGACTATGTGCGTGACTGAAAAATATTTTGACAACCTAAAAAAGTAGAGTCCTTAGGGAGTAGAATACTATGTCACTATTCTTGTTCATGTGCAAGGTTGCTTTATCCTTTGCTCATTGTTTGAAGATAATTGTTTTCTTGAACTCCCTGATTGTTATCTTGCATGCTTGATTAATGATAAAAATATGTTAATGCATATAGTTGGTCAATTAAAATGAACAAAAATTGAGTTCCCGAGTCAAAAAACCAACTTTTTACAACTTCTTGTCATCACCTATCACCTGTTAGTTCACCAGGCTTCCGTGCGATCCATCTTGATGTTGTGGGGTGACATCAGTCATTTCCCCAACCTATCACCTATTTGTAGGGTGACCTGTCACATCCTAGTTTTTTGTCACCTATCCTTAGAGAGAGCTATCGCCCATTGCTGATTCATTGTCGCTTGAAACTGTCAATTTGCTTGATTTGCTATCCTATCATTTCCAGTCTTCCTTGGTCGATCCGGGTCAGATCAAGTCACTTACCCCGCTATTAGAAGCCTGTTTGCACCTTGGATTCTTGCATTTTTCCCTCTTGAACTAGTAATATTTGATTTCTTGAGTGACCTTACTTGGAGTCAGTGAGCTAGAAACCGTCCTTGTTGAGAAGATAAACCTTTGGATCCTTTGATAACATGCTTGGAAAGTTTTAGTAATCTCTTGTCCATTCAATTCCATACAAATTCAAATTCAATCAATATAACTTGGGTAAATCATCCTCCTGATCCATGTGTTAGGGTATTCACCCATTCAGTGGGCACCTCTATGGCAGTGTTGGTTTACGCTTCTTGAAAAATTCTATCTTATCACCTCTCTTTTGGACAAGTGAGTGCTTTTACTATCCTAGTTTGGTACCAACATTTCTTAGGGTCATCATATCACCTAGTACCTTTTCTTTCATGTCGGTTACAACAAGATATCAAGTAAATCAAGGAAAGTGACCTCAAGTAGTCTTTAACCAATTACCCTTAGTTCAAACTCGCCAAAAATGTAAGGGAAAAGAACCTGTATTTGATCAATCACCCAGGAATAACTCAAAAGTTTAGTTTGATCCCAAGAGTAACCTTAGTGAGTTGAGTACACCCTTAGTGAGTTGAGTTGCCTTAATGACATATTTGAAAAACATAGAAATACCATTTTGTTTGATAGTTCCTCTCATGAAAATTGACCAGTCTCACCCCTTATCTCAACTAGATATCTGGATGCACACCAAAGGGCTGAAAGAGATAAGAGGCAAGCATATCAAGAAGAACAATCACAACATGAAAACCAATATGATGAACCTTATGAAACTCGTGTGAATGCAACATACACCAATGAATTTTTTAAACATTCAAGACCAAGTTCACCGCTCAAAACACCTTCAAGATACATGAGTGAAAGACTTAAGAGAATTGAGAGTGAAAAGAAAGCCTTCCTAGATGAACAAGTTGAAAAGGAAGAGCAATTTAGACTCCTAGAGTTAGAGAGGAAAACCTTGTTGGAGACAGAAAGGAAAGCCTTCCAAGAAGAGAAAGATAGACTCTTGGCTCAACAACTTAATGATCAATTTAACAACATGCGTGTTGGTGGTGGAAACAACTCTCCTCCATCCACCCCTCCTAAGACTCCACAAAGTGGAAGATGTTCAAGAACACCTTCATGATCTCCTAGCCCTAGAGGAAGAAGGGCTTCATGACATGATCATCATAGGAGACGAACACCTCTTAGGAACTCAAGGCAACCTTCACAACATGATCACCATGGTTCACAATATGGGGGTAGTAGCTTGAGTTTTGACCTCAACTCCCAAGACTTCATGAAGATACAAAAAGAATCACTCTTCCAACAGTATGTGGATAGATACTTGGAGAAAAACAAAGACAAGTTCCTATAGATTTTAATCAACAAGGGCGCTAGAGTCCCCTACAACTTTGATGTGGACAAGAAGATTAAGAATCAAGGTCCATCTCAAGAAGAAGAGATCAAAAAAATTAAGAGTATGATGGAAAGGTTGTTGGCACCCAAGAGTTCATTCTCACTTGATTCAATTTGTCCTAATCCTTTTGACAAAAGTGTTAGCATGAAAGACTTCCCTAGAAAGGTTGAGATCCCTCAATATGACAAGTATGATGGGAATGGAGATCTACATGATTACGTGCATCAATTCTATACCACGAGTTTTGAGTTCCATCAAGATGACTCATACCTCATGAGATTGTTCACAAGGAGTCTTAAGGGTCAAGTGATGGAATGGTTCACCAACATAACTCCCCCCGTTAAGACTTTCAAAGAGCTCATTCATAGATTTGTCCAAAAATTTGCATACAATCTTTCAAGATCTACCACCATGATGGACTTATGCAACTTAAAGAAAAATCAAGGGGAATCCTTTGTCACTTTCTTGCAAAGCTGGAGATGAAAATGCTCTTGCTACTCTAGGACCATCCTTGAAAATGAGAAGATTGACATCCTTGTTAGCAAATTGGTTCCCGAAATGTGGTATGAAGTTAGGAAGATGGTTTTTGATTCCTTTGACACCATGGTTGAAACCGCATGTAGGATTGAGGATGTTTTGAGAGAACAAGGAATTTTGACCAAACATGGAAACAACAACAACAACAATGGTAAAAATAACAACAACCCTAACAAGGATAAAGGAAAGAACTCACATTGGAATAGGAAAAAACAAGTGGTCAATGATGGAGTTGTGGACTCCTCCAAACCCAAAGATCAAGTTGTTCTCCACTTGTCTAGTGATGTTCAAGCCATGAAACTCAATGCATCAAATCAACAAGAGAACAAGCCAAGATACCAAGATAAGCCTAAGAAAGAGAGACGTCAGTTTTCAAAACTTGGTGATTCATATGAGGATGTCTTGAAAACACTCATTGCCAACAACCTTGCGCATCCTCAAGATCCCACAAAGCATTATATACCTGATGTTAAGACACATTGGTGGGATGAGAAAGCCTTTTGCAACTTTCACAATGGCATAGGACATGATATTGAAAACTGCTAGAAACTCAAACATATCATACAAGATCTCATTGAGAATGGAAAACTTAAGGTAGATGGATTGAACACCAACGCTGATCATAAGGAAAACAAGGAACCTTTGCCCAAGTATGACAAGGGGGAAACCTCTAAACCTAAGAATGGCAAGGTTGAGGTCAATTACACTTACATAGATGTAGAGAATGTTGTCAACATGTTTGAAGTTGTAGAAGAGAATGTCAACATGATGAGGGATAAATATCCCTATGGTTATGATCTAGACATGGACTCTTCTCCTATCTTTGATGAAGAACCTATCCTAGTGCTAAGGGGTCCTAACTCTAGAGTGTCATCTCAAACTCTCAATGCTTTCACACAAAGTCAAGGTCCCCTTGTTATTAGAGGACCTAGTTCAAGTCAACCAAGTAAACCAAAGCAAGTGGCATCCAAGAATGTCACCTCAAAACTAGCAGTCAATCCTAAGTCAAGCTATAATCTTGTCTATCAGTTGCAAAGAACCCCAGCTCAGATTTCAATCTTTGAGCTCTTAGAGTTATCCCCAAGACACAAGCAAGTCCTTGAGGATGCTTTGCACACAGTGAACGTCCCCAAAAACTTAGATGTTGATCAATTCTAGAACATGGTTAACCATATTGCTAGCCCTCATTACCTTAAATTTTTAGAGGATGATGATAAATCTTTGAGCCACCCACACAATCTCACTCTTCATATTGAGGTCATGAACCACAAAACCCGTGTTAGGTGCGTGTTGATAGATGGGGGTGTTGGACTTAATATTTGTTCCTTGAATCTTTTGAAGACGTTGGGTTATTCTGAACAAGTCATAGATACCAGAAAAAAGATCACTATCAAAGCCTATGATGAGGAGAAAAGAAGTTCCAAGGGGTTGGCCGTCCTTCCTATTAGGATTGGACTTGTTAAAAAAGATGTTTTATTCCAAATAGTTGACTTTGGCTCCCTTGCATACAATATCTTACTCGATAGACCGTGGATTCATGGTATGCAAGCAATATTTTCTACTTATCATTAGTGTGTTAAGTTCCCTTACAATGGAATAGAGATTTGTATACCTGGGGATAACACTTTATCTATTAACTCAGTTTCAGCGAGTGCTCATGTTCCCCTCAATAGAGAAGGAGACTTCAATGCAACCTTAGCTTAATGTAAAGACAAGTTCAGCTCAGTAGACCTTGGCATGGGGGGTATCAACTCAACTCCCTCACAACACTAGCAGTTCCACCTAGGTCTTATGGAAAGCCTTCACAAGAAATGAGACCTTCCTCTTCAACTATGACTTTATTTTGCACGTTTGTAGGGTCCTCAGTGCCTATTCAAGATGAGAAAGAAGAGATGGTTGTTAAAGACTAGATTTGTAGAGAAGAGAAATACATGCACAACGAGAAATTCTCTCCCTCTCCTAAGGATTATGGAAGAGGGTATACTTTTGTCAAATAGATGGGCTATCCTGGACATGGCCCTCTTAGTCACAGATTGGATGCTAGAGCCGAAACCCTTGATCATGATCTTTTTGGATGCAAGTCTAAGAAGAAGGTTGGCCTAGGATTTACGAATCGCAACAAGAACAATACTCCTATCTTTGATGAGTCAGATAGTGAAGATGAACCATAATACATACCTAATTTAACAAATCAACAAGATATGTGTGAAGATTGGGTCCCTTCCACTAATCTCCTTTAGGGAGATTCAGATAGTCCATTCACTCACGAGATAGTTGCAACCTTAGAACAAGATGAATCAGATGTAGAAGACCCTATCAGAGAATGTCAACGAAAGAATCTTGATCATTTGATGGAAAGAGAAGGTGTTACCCTTGATGACATTAGAAATTCCACATCAAGACATCCCAAACCTTCATGGTGTAAACATCCTAGTCAAAGTTCAGAAACAAGTTCATATGAGTATGAATGGAACTCCTTCTCAGAGCCTTCCACAGTTGACATGGATGTTGATGTCATCCATGCTTATAGTTCTCAACCTGAGGTAGCCGACAAGTCACATGTAGGATTAGAGGATTTGAACCCACATGTTGCCTTAGTGGATGATTCTTCACTTGTTAGGATGAATCTCGATTTGGGTAGCTTAGAAGGATACTTGATGGACTCTAACTCTTCGGTCACCAGAGATGATATCATTCACATTTACAACCTTGAATCAGCCATTGACTTACCTCTTGTTCATCCTAACCTTATTTATTGGTCCCAACACTATCAAGAACCTGAACTCTTAACATTTCAAAATGATTATGAGATAGCATGTTACTTGAATGCCATTGAACCCGTAGTCTCTTGCACCAGTGAACCGACTACCAACATGATAGAGCCAGACATCAAGTACCTTAGTCACAAAATAAAAAGAAAATAAAATAAAAAGAATAGGAGTTTTGATGGTGAAAACCACTGTGTGGTAGCGTCAGAACCAAAAAAAAAAAAGTAAAAAGAAATGACATATCCAAGGGTGAAAACCTCTCTCAGGTGCCTAGGATGAGGTACTTGATCATCTCCCTAGCTACTTTCAAGATAAATCTTCAGTGCTTATTGAACCAACACAAATAGTCAATTTGGGTGTAGATGAGGCTCCATAGATAGTACACTTGGCTTAGTCCTTGTCGCCACAAGAAAAAGAGGCTTACACTAAGTTCTTACAGAAAAAGAAGATCAACTTTGCATGGACTTATTCAGATATACTAGGGTTGGACACTAATCTTACCATGCATCACTGTCCATAGCTCTAGGCGTCAAACTAGTTAAACAGAAATTGAGAAAGATGCATCCTCACATAGCTCTCCTAGTCAAAGTAGAATTAAAGAAACTCCTTGGTGCAGGATTCATAAGAGCTATTGACTATGTTGAATGGATATCAAACATTGTACCAATTTCCAAACATGACAAATCCATTTGAATTTGTACAAATTTTAGAGATGTCAATAGAGAATGCCCAAAGGATGACTTTCCACTTCCCAATATAGACATGATAGTGGATATGATTGTGGGTTATGAGATTTATTCCTTGATGGATGGTTTTTCTAGATACAATCAAAAAAAAAAGTAGCTCCTGAAGATCAAGAAAAGACTACATTCACTTGTGCATGGGGTACCTATTGTTGGAACGTTATGCCTTTTGGATTAAAAAATGTAGGAGTCACCTATCAATGAGTATGACAACCATTTTTCATGACATGATGCATAAAAACATGGAAGATTATGTGGATGAAAACTTGGCCAAGTCTAAGAAAAGAGACACACACTTAGATGATTTAGAAGTCATTCTAGATCGCATGGAACAATTTCAACTAAGGTTAAATCCTAAAAAGTGTGCATTTGGTGTCACCTCTAGAAAACTACTAGGATTCATCATTTCAGCAAAAGGAATAGAGGTAGACCCTGAAAAATTCCTAGCAATCATAGATATGCCACCTCCTAGAAACATTAGTCAAATGAGGAGTCTTCAAGGACGTCTTCAATCCATAACTAGATTCATTTCACAGTTGGTAGATAGAGCTCAACCTTTCAACAAGAACTTACACAAAGGAGTCAAATGTGTTTGGAATGAGGATTATTAGAAGAGAATAGATCAAATCAAGAAATACTTGGCAAATCCTCCCATTTTAATGCCTCCTATCCCAGGGAAACCACTTACTCTATACATTTCAGCGACATAATCTTCCTTGGGGGCATTACTAGCTCAACTTGATGAACATGGGAAAGAAAGAGCAATATACTACATTAGCCGCACTCTTGTTTCATATGAGGTTAACTACAACAATATTGAGAAAGCTTGCCTTGCAGTTGTGTTTGCTTCCCAAAAGTTGCAACATTACATGCTTGCGCACACTATACACCTCATAGCAAAAATAGATCCACTCAAGTATTTACTAGGTAAGGCTAACCTCACAAGTAGACTTACTAAATGGATGATGATTCTTTTAGAGTTTGACATAGAGTACATTGAGCGTAAATTAATCAAAGGACAAGCCATAGTAGATCAATTGGCTGATTTCCCAATACAAGATAATGTACCTATTCAAGTTGACTTCCCAGATGAGCACCTCATGTATATGACTGAAAGAACATGGAAGATGTTCTTTGATGGATCCTTTATGCAAAATGGTTCAGGAGCTGGTGTGTTGTTTGTTTCTCCTCATGGGTACATGATTCCTAAGTCTTACAAGTTATGGTTCCCATGTACAAACAACATTGCTGAGTATGAATCTTTAACAAATGGACTTAAGATGGCCATAGAATGGAGAATCATAGAGTTACACATCTATGGGGATTCACATCTGATAATCAACCAAGTCAATGATGAATATCAAACAAAAAATGAGAAACTGGTACCTTACAAGCAAATGATTGATTCCTTAAAATGATACTTCACATTTGTCATGTTTCAGCAAATCCCTAGAGTGCAAAACAAAGTAGTTGATGCTATGGCTACACTTGCTTCACTCCTTCAGTTAGGGCAACATGAATCTAGATTTGAATTCCCGACGGAAGAGCTACATCACCCTATCTATGACTCCCAAGAAAGTCATGTCATTTGTGCCCTTGTTAGTCGTGAGTCATCCCGTTATGGTGCCATTTACTCATACCTTCATGATGGCATTATCCCTGAAACCTTTAACCGATCTGAATGCAAAAACCTTACTCGAAACACCTCTTGTCATTCCCTTATCTCTGGTAATTTGTATAGAAGGGGTCTAGATGGAACACTTGTTAGATGCTTAGAAAAGGAAGAATCTGACCAAGCGTTAGTTGACATCCATGAGGGCATCTATGGGGGGCATTCCAATGGTCTTTCCATGACCTAAAGGTTGCTTAGGGAAGGGTACTATTGGCCTATGATGCAGATTGATGCAATAGCTTTTGCAAAGTCATGTGAAAAGTGTCAAAAACATGGTAACCTAATACATTCTCCAGGCAGGGAGCTCATTCCTTATCTATCTCATTGGCCATTTCAATGCTGGGCCTTTGATCTTGTTGGGTAGATTCATCCCAATTCATTAGGTGGACACAAGTTTATTATCACTGCTACTGATTACTTCACTAAATGGGTAGAAGTTGTCCCACTTTCTGTTGCCTCGGGCAAGACAGTCTCTCTATTCATTCTGAACCATATCATTTGTCGATATGGAGTACCTTCTGAGATTATCATTGACAACAAAGGCCAATTCAAAAATAAAGACCTTAAACAACTCTGCAAGAAATTCAAGATTAAACAACATTGGTCCTCCATTTACTTCCCGCAAGCAAATGGTCAAGCAAAGGCATTAAACAAAACCATTCTTAAAATCCTACATAGAACAGTTTGTAAGAGTGGTAGAGATTGGCACTTATAGATAAATCTGGCTTTGTGGGCCTATAGAATGAGTATTCATACTCCTACTGGGGCTACTCATTTTTCCCTTACATATGACATTGAAGCAATGTTACCTTAGAGGTTGAGATTCCTTCACTTAGAGTTTCCCTCAAAGGTCTAGTTACAAATGAAGACTACTGCACCATGAGACTTCAAGAGTTAGAACTTCTAGATGATAAATGTCAAGCATCATTTGACCATATGAGGGTTTATCAAAAGTGCATGTCCAAAGCCTTCAACAAAAAGGTTCGTCCTAGAGAATTCCAAGTGGGAGATCTTGTCCTACGTGAAAATCTTAAGAATCAACAACATAGTGATCAAAAGGGCAAATCTGAACCTAATTGGCTTGGACCTTACATCATTATAATAGATTTTGGGTCGGGTGCTTATTTACTATCTATAGTAGTGAGAGAGAAGCTCCTTGATCCTATCAATTTCTTGCACTTGAAGAAGTTCTATCCATGATGCCCATTCTGTTTGGGGGCATCCTTTGTACATACTTATTGATCCTGAAAAAATAAAAAATAAACGATATATTGTCAACAATTCTAAAAATATGAAAATGTCCTAAAAAAATGATCATCTTAGTGAAAACCTAGCAATAGGAGCTTTGATGTATCTCCAAAAAATTATATATTCCAAAAATACAAAAAAAAATCAAAAAATTCAAAAATTCAAAAAAATCAAAAATAATTTTTTTTTGCAATAAAATCCAAGTGGTGAAAACCTAGAAACAGGTGCTACTTGAGGCCTTTGCACCCCTATTTCTTAGCACATGTCCTCGACACTTAGCCTTTCTCCATCATGCCTTGTCCTTGTTACCTTGGTTTGGAATTGGTCTTTGTCTTTGTCTAGGGAGCATAATTGTGTTAGCTTTGGTCTCTTGGATGCATTAGTCTTTAGGATACCTCACAAATGGTGTTTTCCAACACTACCCCAACTATATTTTTCAACACAACCCCTGACATCGAGTGTTTTTCAACACTCATCAATTTGGTCTTACCCAGTTTTGTCATGTGATCTTACCTACTTGCAAGCATTTGATCCTTATCCTCGGAACTTAGTATCAATTAACACACTTAAATTTTTAAACACAACACTTAATGCTTAAGCTATGTCATGATCTTTTCTTTGTCTTCTAACTATTATTGATTTTCGTTGAGTGTCCTTGTCTAATAAGTCTCTCTGGTATGTATAGCTAGAGGACTTGGTGCATGGGGCATGTTTTTATTTGCTTTCTGCTTGTGGGTGTGGTCTTGAAACTCTAGAGTGTCTCTTGTTGTCCCCTTGAAACACTTAGGAGATTTGAAGCATCATCCTTGACTATTTTTGCACAACTATTCTTATGGTCATCCTGGCATCTATGCCTTGATGTGAGTGTGGTTTTGATACATTAAATTGGGTAAGCTAACATCGAAGTCATCTTGACCTTTATGTCTTTGATGCTTATGTTAGAATCTTTCCACATTCCAATCTGATATAAATCACATTCATATCTTCATAGTTGCGCTTGTGACTAGTGATGATTGTGTGATTTTTCGATGTCCGTTAATAATGGCCCAATGATGAAAATAAGTTCCTTAACATTCTCTAATGAATGATGAACACAAAATCCTATGTTACAGTTTCTCTATTGCAAGTACACCTTTGCATTTTCATGTAGCTTGCATTGTTAGACTTCATGTTAATTTGCATTTTTAGGCTGCATTATGAGTTTGAGAGGGTTTTCCTTCATCTTTATTTTGGACTTTTAATCAATTGTGGTCATGTTTTGATCTTCATTTCCTTATCTTCTTTCATGATCTCAATCGAAATTTTCTATCTTAAACAGTTGATTGATTTTGGGGCATTCTCTTTCTTAAGGCAAATTATCTTTCTTCTCTCCATTTCTTTCCACCTCTTCCAAACTTCTATCTTCCATTCACTTTCACCCCACTTCTTTTCTTCTAATTCAACCTTGGGGAATAATCTTTCATGCTTGATGATCTACCTTGGTTCTGTGATCCTTATATCTTTCATCTTACATCAAGAACCTTATTTTTAGTTCAATTTAATCAAATCTATCAATTTGCTATCTCTCCTCTATCTCATTTTGATTTCAATCACGAGGGGGCAGTACCTATCAAACTTCAATCCTTGATTCAGCTTTATTAATCCTATCAATTGCTGCGCTTGGGGCAACCTTGCTTGAGATTCTTATCTTGGACATGTCAATTACCTATTTACAAGGGTGTTGACCTTGTCTTTTTCAATCAGCTTATCTTTGTCCTGATGTGTTCCCATTCATCGATCACACGTCTAGGTTGTTTTGTGATCCCAAACCGATCTCACAATTCAGCTACAATCTTTGACTACATGTGTTCCCATAAAGATCACACATTAGTCAAAGAGGGGAAAATGTATGCACCCTAAAATGGTCACCTAGACTATGAGTGTATATAGTCGAATGTGGACCTCTAATCCAACTACACACGCAACATGGTCATTACTCACATGATCAAATTACAAGAGAGAGTATGAATTACTCAATCTGAAATCCATCGTGAAGCGACCTATTGCCTCCTATGTAGACGGGGTGTTTAATTACTCTCAAATTGGAGAGCCAACAACCATAATACCAGTTCTACAATGGAAGATTTTCAAAAGCTATAATGATAAGTAGAAAACTGAAATTAAACTAGAATGAGTGCAATTTAATCTAAGATGATTTGAAAGAAATATGATATTAATCTAGATAGCTTGGAAAGAAAATATGAAGTGCAGATTATTCTAAAGAAATTGAAATAAAGATGATATTAAGCTAAGATCAATTAAGCAAACCAAATATGATGAATATGCAATATTAAACTAAATGAAAATTACACTAAAATGCAATAAAAGCTTGGAATTAATGAAATTGAGACACAAAAATACTATAGTGTAATTACTCTAAAAAATTGCTCTTTTTGAATGAAGAAATGAGGTTCATTAAATAGACAAGTCCAGGAAGAGAATGAAGGGGTTCTTGATTTGAAACTCTTGACCCTTCATTCCCATTTGAGACAAAAATGCACAAATTACTTAATTAAAAGAATGGAAATTGCCACACAGGGTGACCTTTCAAATATTATGAATTATTAATTCAAAAAGGAGTGTCCATTCAAATAACAAGTAATTATTAATTCCTTTTATGTATATTAGCCAAATGGGGTGGATTTAATTTAATTTAAAGCACTTGGGACTTTAGAATTAAATTAATTTATCATAAGGGTAATTTAGCTAATAAAAGTCAAAGACTTTAGGAATTAATTTTACTATTTGATTAATGCAATTTAGGGTTTTTGCAATTGACATCAAGTCGAATTAAGTCAGGTAGGAGAGAGAAAATTCCCCAGGAAACTAGGACTTTGGAGATGTAAAATTGATGAAAATGCACCAAAATTAATTGAATTTATTAGGTGCCAATTTTAGGGTATTACATTTGCCCCTCTTTGAATTGATGTGCGAACAATCTGTTGATTCAAAGAATAGCCTGAAGTGACTGATGACAAGAAATTCAAAAGTCTAGGTTAGGTTGCCAAGACACTGAATAGATCAAAGCATGATTTTCCAAAGTCTAAGTTAGATCATGAAGACAACGGTCTTGAGAGAAGACAAGAATCAGGGTTAGGTTACCCTAATGCCCAGAATGAGATTCAGATGCAAACTTAGGACTGTCTTCAGAATCAGGGTTAGATTGCCCCAATACGAAGCTCAGCCCTCTAAAACCCGGGTTAGATTGCCTAGATAACAGTCTAAGAGAGATTTTGAGAGCCATCTCCAAAACAAAGCTTGACTCCCAAGAATTAGGGTTAGATTGCCCCAATACCTAAAATATTTTGAGAACCATCTCCAGAACGAAGCTTGATCCTCGAGGATCCGAGTTAGATTGCTCAGATACCTAAGAGATAGATGACCAGATAGCAAGATGTGAGGCACGAAGATGCCCTTAGCAATGAGAACTGATGATTCAAATCAGAATGATTCAAGAATTGATTTGACAAGATTCAAATGATGCAATCATCTTGCCCCCTTAGGACCGAAATCGAAAGATGACATAAGAGGGATGATTGACAACAAGAGGTTGCAGAGCATAAGCAATTAGACTAGATTCGAGAAGCTGCGAAAGTAAATCAGAGAAAAGCAGAGGTCCTATTGACCAAGTTTGACCATAGTTGACCATGGTTGACCAAATTTGACTAGATTTGACCTTGATGAAAAGAGAAAAGATCTTGAGAACATGATGCAAAGATAAAAGTTTGGCAGGAAGATGACGCCAGAAGGCTAACTGCACAAGCGTCCGATCCCAAAAGGGTCCCAAAATTTAAAACATGATTTCAAGCTAGCTAAAGATGTCAGATTTTGATTTTGATCCCAAAAATGGATTCAGAGTAGTCGAATTAGCCAAGGGTATAATTTTCATGCAAAACAGAGCACTTGTGCAGCCAAGAGGAAACCGAGACAAAAGATGAGAACCTTTGATGAACAGAAAGCAATCAAGAGAGTAACAAGATATCATCTCAAATGCAAGCTTAGCATGCAAATGCAAGCCTAAACTAAAATGCAAGCCTAGAATAAAAATGCAAGTCCTAGGACTTGGTTGTTGGACTCATCGTATTTATCATCATTGTGTTCATTTAAGCATGGGACGATCATAAGATGTCATACAATCCTCACTAACATTACAATTATGAGAATATGAATATGACATAAGTCTTAGATTTGTCGAAATAGGCACAAGAAGCCAAAATGACCTGAACACCTATTCCTTTTAATTTAGCAAGTTAACATAAGCATCAAAGCATAATTTCTAGAATGACCTAAATGTTGCTTGCAAACAAACACACCAGACATGTGAGAGTTCCTTCTTTTACCAAAGAGTGCTCACAGTGACCCTTACGTTCACTTAGCAGGACGAGCTTTAGCAATTTTACTTATAGCAGAAAGAAGTCACTCAAAACAGACAAGGAGAAGAACCAACCTCACCAAAGCATCCATATAAAAGGAGTTGAGGTACGCATGGCCATCCAATACGAGATGAAGGCTCTTATAGATGGACACCCCTCTTATATGAATTCATTGGATCATTGGAACTAAACCAACAAACATAAAGTAAAGGAAATATCATGCCCCCAATCTTCACGTTTCTCAGTCAAGAAATACGTCTTAGATTCGCTTGAGGAGAAATGATAAAGCAAACAAACAAACAAGCAAAGGAAAAGCTCAGCATGCTTCAAAGGAACACAAAATCAGTTTTCAGTTTACATTTGTGTTCGAGCGGATTGAAGTCGAATCAGAAGTGTACAACATTCGAAGTCTCAATGGGATAGCGACAACAGGCAGACATAGTGAGAACCACTAGTGACCATCATGAGAGATGAAGTCTCAAGAAGATATCAGAGCATGAACCAAGTATCAGAAGGTGAACACAGTGAGAACCACTAGTGACCGATACAAGGAAGATTCTCAAAAGAGAGAATAAAACATGAGCGAAACATCAGCAGGCAGACACAGTGAGAACCACTAGTGACTGATGTAAGGAAGAGATCTCAAAAGAGAGAGGTTCGAACAAAAGCTAAGTATCAGTAGGCAGGCACAATGAGAACCACTGGTGATCGATACACGAGAGATCCTCAAGGAGAGAAATCTCAAAAGTAGCTAGGCATCAGCAGGAAGACACAGCGGGAATCACTGGTGACTGATGCACGAACAAAACTTCTGAAAGCAATAGGACAAAGCCCCCTAGACTAGGAAGATGCCCCCAAGTGTGAACCAATTCCAATCCATGAAGAGTTGAGGAAAATCTTGAAGACAACTGAAGGTAAGAGCATGAGCTAGCAAACTAAAGCAGGAAACAAACTAAAGTAGGAAAGCGGGAAAGCAAACTAAGGCAGGAAAGCAAAGAGACTAAAGTGGGAAACTAAGAGCCAAGCGATGCTAAGATGAGATGTAGCTTCAGGAAACAAGAGGTGCCTATTTACCAGGTTTTCACCATCTTGGCAGAGATTCTATTTTTGCTACCATGATGCCTATTTACCAAGTTTTCATCAATGGTACATTTTCTTCTTTTTCAATTTTTTTGTACTTTTCTCTTTTTTTTATTTTTTTGTATTTTTGAATATTTCATTTTTTTTGTATTTTCTCAATTTTCTATTTTTTTAAAATTATTATCAAGGTGCCTATTTACCAGGTTTTCACCAAGATAATAGATACATCAAAGTGCCCGTTTACCAGGTTTTCACTAAGATGCTCATTTTTTTCAGGACATTTTGCAATTTTTAAGATTTTTTGTAATATATCATTTTTTGGATTTTTTCAGGACCAATAAATATGTACATGAGCACACAAGCAATGTCTCAGCTGTAGAATTTCTTCAAGTGAAGAGCGTTGATAGGCTCTTTGAGTTGTTCTCCTTTAGTGGTGGAGAGTCAATAAGTGCCAGACCCAAATGCTACAGTAATGACATACAGACCAAGCCAGTTTGGTTCAAATTTCCCTTTCTAGACTCGCTACTACTGATTCTTAAGGTTCTCTCTCAGGATGAGATCACCCACTTGGAATTCTCTTTGTATGACTTTCTTAT
The DNA here is from genome assembly GCA_027943335.1 of Chamaecyparis obtusa. NCBI lineage: Eukaryota > Viridiplantae > Streptophyta > Pinopsida > Cupressales > Cupressaceae > Chamaecyparis > Chamaecyparis obtusa. The sequence continues at coordinate 2,187,802 of BSBK01001440.1, forward strand.
TATAAGCTTTAGAAATCCTCTTTTGGTATGCTCTTAGATGATCAAATGCCACCTTCCGATGTTCATCAAGTAACTCAAGCTCTTGAAGCTAGGATATTCTATTTTCTTCATCAGTGATGAGGCCCCTCAGAGAGATTCACAATGTCAGAATCTCAACCTCAATAGGTAATACTGCCTTTGCTCCATAAACCAAGATGAAGGGAGTGGCCCCCGTTGGTGTTTGGATACTTGTTCTGTAGGCCCACAAAGTCGGATTAATCTAGAGATGTCAATCTCTACCAGTTTTATGAATTGTTTGGTGCAAGATTTTCAAAATTGTCTTATTAGAAGCCTCTGCTTGTCCATTATCCTGAGGATAATAGATAGATGACCAATTTTGAATAATTTTGAATTTAGTGCATAAGTCTGTTAGGTCCTTATTTTTGAATTGTCCCCCATTGTCAATGATAATAGATGAGGGTATACCATATCTGCAAATGATATAGTTTAGTATGAACATAGCAATGGTCTTGTCGTCAGCTATAGCTAGAGGCACTGCCTCAACGCACTTGGTAAAGTAATCAATAGCTGTGATGATGAACTTGTGCCCTCTTGAAGAGGAAGGATGTATCTGACCAACCAAGTCGAAGGCCCATTGCTGAAATGGCCAGAAACTGATGAGAGGACTAAGCTCATTAGCAGGAGCATGAATCAGATTCTCATGAAATTGGCATTTCTTACAAGTCTTGGCATATTGAATAGCTTCTTTTTCCATATCTGGCCAGTAATAACAAGCTCTAATAAGTTTTCGAGCTAACGTTAGACCACTAGAATAAGACCCACATATACCCTTGTGTACCTTAGCTAGTGCACATTTGGACTCATTGGGTTCTAAGAACCTAAGGAGAGTACCGTCTAGACCCCGTCTATACAAGTCATTTGCTATGAGGACATACCGTGAAGCATTACGAATGAGGTGACACTTTTCATTCTAGGTATAAGTGTTGGGAATGATCTGGTCATGAAGGTAGGAAAAGATATGGTGATAGAAAGATGAATCATGTCCAATGACTGAACAGATCATCCTAGATTCAGGAATATCATAGGCAGGGTAGTGTAATGCCTCCACCATGAATTTGTGTCTAAAATCATTTTTTGGCATTTGTAACATTAAGGCAAGAGTGGCCATAGCATCAGCTACTTTATTATCTGCCCTTGGAATCTGTTGGAAAGAAATGTGTGCAAAGTATTGTTTGAGATCATCCACCATTCTTTTGTAAGGTATTAGTTTGTCATCTTTTGTTTGGTAGACATCATTGACTTGATTGATGATTAATTAAGAATCCCCAAAGACCTTGAGCTCATCCACACGCCATTCAAGGGCTATCTTCATTCCATTAATGAGAGCTTCATATTCAGCTATGTTGTTTGTACAGGGAATCAACATTTTATATGCTTTTGGCAATGAGTATCTTTGAGGTGTAACAAACAAAATTCTTGCACCGAATCCTTGCTGAGTGAATCATCCATCAAAGAACATGCTCGAAGATTGATGTGTGAGAAGCATGATGGATTCATCTAGGAATTCAATACTCAAAGGCTGGTGATCTTTCAAAGGAGCTTCTGCTAGCTGATCAACAATTGCTTCTCCCTTAATAGCTTTTCTTTCCACATACTCAATGTCAAATTCACTAAGTATCATCACCCACTTCGCTAATCTACCCGTGAAGGCAGCCTTGCTTAGTAGGTACTTCAATGGATCAATTTTTGCAATAAGCTTTGTGGTGTGAGCTAGCATATAATGTCACAACTTTTGACAAGCAAATACCACTGCTAAACAAGCCTTCTCAATGATAGATTAATTCATTTTATAGGTAACCAATGTTCTGTTGATATAGTATATGGCTCTCTCTTTTTTGTTTTGATCTTCTTGAGCTAGGAGAGCACCCAAAGATGTGTTTGTTGCTGAGATGTATAGTATACGTGGCTTCCCATGAATAGGAGGCATTAATATTGGTGGATTAGCAAGATATTGTTTTATTTGAGTGAGTCCCTTGTCACATTCCTCATTCCATTCATAGGTCACATTCTTATGCAAAGTTTTAGTAAATGGTTGTGACTTGTCGGCCAACTATGAAATGAAGTGCCAGATAGATTGTAGCCTTCCTTGTAATCCTCTCATTTGACTGATATTCTTGGGTGGAGGCATGTCCATAATAGCTTGCACCTTTTCAGGATCAACTTCTATGCCTTTAGCTGAAATGATATAACCCAAGAGTTTCTCAGAAGTAACACCAAAAGCACATTTCTTTGGATTAAGTCTGAGACTAAATTGTTCCATGTGGTCAAGGATGGGACCCAAATCTATGAGATGAGTTCTTCGCTGCATGCTTTTGTCTAAAGTATCATCCACATAATCCTCCATTATTTTATGCATCATATCATGGAAAATAGTAGTAACAACTCTCTGATATGTTGCTCCAGCATTCTTAAGCCTAAAAGGCATGACATTCCAGCAAAAGGTGCCCCAGACACATGTAAAAGTAGTCTTTTCTTGATCTTCTGGTGCAATTTTGATTTGATTATAGCCAAAAAATCCATCCATCAAGGAATACATCTCATATCTTGCTATCATGTCAACTATCATATTAATATTAGGCAGTGGGAAGTCATCTTTTGGACAGGCCTTTTTTAGATCTCTAAAATCTGTACATACACAAATGGATTTATCATGTTTAGTGACTAGACCAATGTTTGAAATCCATTCTGCATAATCAATAGTTCTTATGAAGCCATCCTTAAGAAGCTTTTCTAGCTCTGCTTTTACCAAAAGTGCTACATGTGGATGCATTTTTCGCAACTTTTGTTTAATAGGTTTGATACCTGGTGTGATGGATAAATAATGCATGATTAGATTGGGGTCTAATCCAAGCATGTCAGAGTAGGTCCATGCAAATTTTATTTTCTTGCTCTGAAATAAGCTCGTGAACTCTTCTTTTTCTTCAGCAAACAATGATTGTGCTAGATGAATAATTTGTGGAGTAGCCTTTGTACCCAAATTGACCAGCTGTGTCGACTCAATCAATACTGATGACCTCTCTTGAAAGTGGCTCAAAAGCGTATCAAGTATCTCATCCTTGGGTGCCTCAAAGAGGTTTTCACCCTCAGATACATCTTTTATTTTTACTACTTTTGGCTCTGATACCGCCACAAAGTGGTTTTCACCATCAGAGCATCTATTTTTTCTTCTTTTAATTTTTTGACTAAGATACTTGATATCTGCCTCTGTCATGTTGACACTGCTTTCGTTGGTGGAGGACATCACAGGTTCAATAGCATGGAGGTAACAAGCTATATCATAATCATTCTAGAACATTAGGACTTCATTGGATTCAGAAGGGGAGTTCCAGTTTATCAGATCGGGATGGCGGAGTGAAATGGAAGTAGTGACTGGTTCAACTACGTTCACAGTATAACCCTCAAAAGTGTTGATGAGCAAGTCAAGACCTAGAGCGATCTTGTCCAAAGGAGCATTCGAATCCCTATAAGACCTTATGTTGGAAGTAGAGGACATGTTAACATTAGTGGTGTCTAATTCGTGCAACCTAGCGCTAGACCCTTTGTTAGGATTAACAAGGCAGAAATAACAATTATGTGAAAATATAACTAATATCAGAAAATAATAAACCACACAGAAAAAAAACACAAGACACACAGATTTAACGTGGTTCACCCAATCCCTGGGCTACATCCACCAATAGTGAGTCCAATATTATTATTATCCAGTGATTACAACCTGATTACAATCCGTAATCCCTTATAGCCCAATTCTACCGCAAGTACTAAAATCATACATAATGAAAATCCCTAACCCTAAGCCATATTATACAATATTTTTTCCCGCTTTAGGGTTAGAATGAGTTATAAGTAGTCGGCCCAAATAACTGAAAAGTAGTCGGCCTCAAAAAAAATTTCCTCGAGGGCTGCGCCCCCAAACCCCTGCTCTTGGGGGCTGCCACCCCCAAACCCCCGCTCTTGGGGGCTGCCACCCCCGAACCCCGGTGAGGTCGGGAGGAAAAGTGTACAGTACTTTCCTGATTAGTCACAAGCTAACAATCTCCCACTTGGTGACTGATCAATATCCACACTATACTAAAAAACCTCCCACTTGGAGACTAATCCTGTAGCAATACCGCTACCCACATGAGGCTCCCACTGGATTGAACCACCTTGGACTCAGCTGTTCCTTTATTTTATTCAGTCTAGAAGACCAACTGAAGCTGAACATGAGTTCAACTTCTCCCTTGTTACTACCTTTGTAAACATATCTACTGGATTATCATCAGTATGAATCTTTTCCAGCCTTAACTGTCCATCATCCAAAACTGATCGAATGAAATGGTACCGCAACTGTATGTGTTTTATCTTTGAGTGCAAAGCAGAATTCTTTGCAAGATGAATGGCACTTTGGCTATCTGTATGTAGAAAATTATCCTTTTGTGGATGTCCCAATTCTTCCATGAAGAATTGAAGCCATATCATCTCCTTGGCTGCCTCTGTAGCAGCAACATACTCTGCCTCTGTAGTGGATAAAGCAACCACCTTTTTTAGTCGAGAAATCCAACTCACTGTTGTCCCACCAACAGTAAATATATAACCTGTAGTACTCTGCCTGCTATCTATATCTCCTGCCAAATCTGAGTCAACATAGCCTTGTACAGTAGTAGTAGAACCCCCAAAGTGTAAACACTTACTGGATGTGCCTCTCAAATATCTGAGAATCCATTTGACTGCATTCTAATGCTCAATACCAGGGTTACTCATATAACAGCTAATGACTCCCACTGCGTGTGCAATATCTGGCTTAGTACATACCATAGCATACATTAAGCTCCCTACAGCTGAAGCATAAGGTACCTTAGACATTTTAGTCTCTTCTTCTGGTGTCTTGGGACACATATCCTTAGTCAATTTCAAATGACCAGGCAAAGGTGTGCTGACAGCTTTGGCATTTTCCATAGAGAAACGTTGCAACACCTTCTCAATATAATCAGCCTGAGATAGAGACAATTCCCTATTTTTCCTATCTCTGCAAATTTTCATACCAAGGATTTGTTTTGCTGCCCCCAAATCCTTCATAGCAAAAGATTTTGCTAACTGTTGTTTCAACCCCTTAATGTGATCCATGTTAGACCCAGCTACAAGCATATCATCAACATATAAACATAAAATAATGTAGCTGTCATCATCCAACCTCTTAAAATAAACACAATGGTCAGAATGACACTGACTATATCCATGCCCATTCATAAAAGTGTCAAATTTAATATACCATTGCCGAGGTGCTTGCTTCAAGCCATATAAACTTTTCTGCAATCTACACACCAAATTCTCCTTACCCTTGACCTCAAATCCTTGTGGCTGAACCATATATATTTCTTCATCCAAATCACCATGAAGAAAGGCTATTTTAACATCAAGCTGCTCTAAATGCAAATCTTCAGTAGCCACAATACTTAAAACAGTACGAATAGAAGTCATTTTAACAACTGGAGAAAATATCTCATCAAAATCAATACCATGTTTCTGTGCAAATCCTTTTACGACTAATTTGGCTTTAAATCTTTTCGTACCTCCATCCTCTTCTTTTATCCTGTAAACCCATTTATTCTGTAAAGCCCTTTTACCTGCAGGTAACTTACATAAATCCCATGTCTGATTTTTCAGCAAAGAGTCCATTTCATCTATCATTGTAGACTCCCACTGAAGCTTTGTATCCACCTGCACAGCTTCATTATAACATTCAGGTTCACCAGCATCTGTTAACAAAATAGAATACAAAGATGGAGAAAATCTTTCTGGAGGTCTACTTAGCCTTGTTGACCGTCTAACACTCACTGGGGTGTGTGGTATTTGTTGTTGCTGTTGTTGCGGAGCATAAGGAACTACTGGAACATGAACTTGTGGAGTATCATCCAGTACTACATAGTCATTTTCTTTCTTCTCATGCTGCAGCAACAGATCTTTGTACAATACTTTCTCATTGAATATGACATCCCTACTTCTTACAATTTTATGATTTTCAAAATCCCAAAGCCTATAACCAAATTCATTAATGCCATACCCAACAAATACACATTTCTTTGACTTAGCTTCCAACTTGGTTCTATTTTCAGAATCTATAAGTGCAAAAGCTTCACAACCAAAGGTTTTGAGAAAAGAATAACTCACCTTCTTACCACTCCATGCTTCCTCTGGAATACCACAGTCCAAAGGAGTAGAGGGGCCTCTATTGATTAAATAAATAGCAGTGTTCACTGCATCTACCCACATATTTTTGGGTAGCCTAGCATGCAACCTCATACTCCTTGCACGCTCCATTATTGTCCTGTTCATGCGTTCAGCCACTCCATTTTCTTGTGGAGTCCTTGGTACAGTTTTCTGCCTACGAATACCATTAGAGGAACAATATTCTTCAAATTCTGTGCTGCAATACTCACCACCATTATCAGATCTGAGACATTTTAACTTTTTACCAGTCTCATTCTCAACCAAGCATTTCCATTTCTTAAAAATTTGAAATACATCAGATTTATGTCTAAGGAAATAAATCCATACTTTTCTTGTTGCATCATCTATAAATGTAACATAATACAGAGAACCACCAAGGGAAGATACCTGAGCTAGTCCCCATACATCTGTATGCACAAGCTCTAATCTCTCATTTTTCTTTTCCTTCCCACTCTTCACAAAACTAACTCTCTTTTGTTTTTCATAAACACAACTTTCACAGAAATCCATATTGACACATTTCAGACCAGGTAAAACTTTCTTTGAATGAAGTAATTTCATACCTTTTTCACTCATGTGCCCGAGTCTGTTGTGCCATAGTGCTGTGTCAAAATCTACAGCAACAGTTTGATGTTCTTCTTGCTCAACTGCAGCCACTGTTCCTGAACATTCATTATCTTCTGAAACAATTAAAGTAGAAGGAACAGTATGACCTGTACAAAGATATAAGGTGCCTACTTTCACACCTTTTGCTACTACTAAGGAACCTTTTGAAACCTTCCAATTTTTATCATTAAAAGTAACTGTGCAACCCTCATCACCCAGTTGCCCTGCTGAAATTAAATTCCTACTCAGCCTTGGAACATGTCTTACCTCTTGTAGTAGCCAATGATTCCCATTCTGCAACTTAATCTTAATTTTTCCCTTTCCAACAATCTGACAGGGTTCATTATCTCCCAAATAAACTAGCCCAAAATTCCCTTGGACATAATCAACAAAATAACTTCTATGGGGTGTAGCATGAAATGAAGCCCCAGAATCTAAAACCCATGAATCATCAATACTTTCTAAGGACAAGAGCAAAGCATCCTCCTCGGATTTGTTACTTACCACATTTGCCTCCTTGTTTCCATCATTTTTGTCTCCTTGATCTTTCTTCCGAGACCAACAATCTTTCTTCTTATGACCTGGTTTTCCACAGTACCAGCAATCATTTGGCCCTTTAGATTCGGACCTCTTTCCCTTTGATTTTCCTCTTGATTTCCCACGATTTCCAGAGTTGTTTCCTCTATCTCTTGTTCTGCCTTTGCTTTCTGTGTTCAATACACTACCCGATGTGGATGCCCCTGAGCTTTTCCTACAAATTTCTTCACTCAATATAACACCAATAACATCATCATACTTTAGGGTATTAGAACCAGAAACAGAATTACTAATAGCCATTACCAAGCCATTCCAGCTTTCTGGCAAAGAACACAAAATCAAGAGAGCCCTAACCTCTTCATCAAAAGTAATTTTAACTGAGGTTAATTGACTTGTAACTGTATTAAACTCATTCAAATGATCAGTAACTGATCCACCTTCTACCATTTTCATATTAAATAAATGCTTCATAAGAAATACCTTGTTTGAAGCTGAAGGCTTTTCATACAACTTCGCTAGGGTTTCCATCAGATCTTTAGCTGTCTTTGCTTCAGTAATATTGAATGCCACCGATTGTGCCAGGCATAGACGAATACTCCCCAGTGCCTTCCTATCCAAAATATCTCAATCCTCCTGAGACATTGATTTCTCTTTCTTGGCTACTCCCTCTAATGGCCGCCATAGATCCTTCTGATAGAGATAATCCTCCATTTGCATCTTCCATAACTAGAAGTTCTGCCCCTTAAACTTATCAACCTTCAGCCTACCCTCGTTTGCCATTTCTCCCACTTAACCAAGAGACTCTCCCACTAACTCGTGAGACCTGCTTCAGAGAATAGATGAAAGAACGAATGAAATAACCTCGCTCTGATACCACTTGTTAGGATTAACAAGTCAGAAATAACAATTATGTGCAAATATAACTAATATCAAAAAATAATAAACCACACAAAAAAAAAACACAAGACACACAGATTTAATGTGGTTCACCCAATCCCTGGGCTACGTCCACCAACAGCGAGTCCAATATTATTATTATCCAGTGATTACAACCTGATTACAATCTGTAATCCCTTATAGCCCAATTCTGCCGCAAGTACTAAAATCATACATAATGAAAATCCCTAACCCTAAGCCATATTATACAATATTTTTTCCTACTTTAGGGTTAGAATGAGTTATAAGTAGTCAGCCCAAATAATCGAAAAGTAGTCGGCCTCAAAAAAAAATTCCCCAGGGGCTACGCCCCCGAACCCCTGCTCTTGGGGGCTGCCGCCCCCAAACCCCCGCTCTTGGGGGCTGCCGCCCCCGAACCCCGGTGAGGTCGGGAGGAAAAGTGTATAGTACTTTCCTGGATAGTACTTTCCTGATTAGTCACCACAAGCTAACACCCTTCACCTACTTCAAGGAGTCTTTCATACATGTGAATAGTATCTATGTCTACATCATAAGTAGCATCAGACAAAGAGTCAAATTCATATTCATGTGAGTCAGTACTTGATGTGGGAGTTTCATTAGCAGCATCATCAAACTCATTATTATCCCTTGTGGCATGAATAGCTTGTTGAAGTTGTTCTTGTTCAAAATACTTTTGAAAATGTGGTGGCCTGTATCATTCACCTTGAAAATTAGGATCATCATTTAGTGTTGCTTTCCATTCCTCATATGTGAATTGGTACACTGAAGAAGTTTTATTAGAATCATTATCAGTATCAGTATCTATCTCTACCATATGAACATGTATGATAGGCTCATCAGGTTCGGCAAAGAGTGCCGCAAGATCCGGAGGAATAAGATATGGAAATGTATCTTCATCAGAGCTGTCCTCTGGATTCACTTCTAGAGTGGCATCTTCAATTTCTTGTTCAGGTTCAGGTTCAGGCTTAGGAGCTAACACAAATTTCTTGGTCCCCAAATGAAAGGGAGTCCTTTTGAAGCCTAATCCACTAGTATCTTTTGTGCGGTAGCCTATAGCTTCAATGGGTTTTAGTAAGCCATTATCATTTTTCCCTATAGGACCACTCCCCTTATAACCAAAGCACTTCATGATCTTGAAGGCTTCACTATATGGTTCTTGCTCTAAATCTGGAGGTGGAGTGGTTGTTTTAGCTATTTCTTTTCCTTTATAGATCCATGCTTTGATAGCTCTCTCTTCATCCTCATCTTCTAAAGGTGTAGAGGCCCTTACAAAGGCACCATCATAAACTATTTGAGGAGGAGCATTAGAAAGTTTGTTGTCCTTAGAAGGTCTCCCATAAGAGCGTGGAGATAGAGGTAGAGCATCCAGTGATAGCACAGGTTCCATTCAGTATTCTCCCATGCCTGTATCCTTAAGTCTCAAAGTTTGTTCCATTTCTTTTAGCTTAGCATCATAAAACTCAGTGGATTCTCTATTTGTTGGAACAAAGCTACCTGCAGTTTGCGCAAGAGTGTTGCAAGAGAAATTGGTATTTCCAGGTACAATGACTTCCACCCCATGGAATGGGAACTTAATGCATTGATGATATGTGGACAAAACAACCTGCACCTCATGAATCCAAGGCCTACCCAACAAGATATTGTAGGCAAGAGGAATATCGAGCACTTGGAAAGTAACATCTCTCTCAACAGGACCTACGCGGATAGGTAGCACAACTAAGCCTTGGGACTTGTGTTCTTCCTCATCATAAGCCTTGATGGTAATCTTTTTGTGAGGGTCTATAAAATTCTCATCATAACCTAGCTGAGTGAGCAGTTTAGCAGAATAGATATTAAGACTAGCACTGTTGTCTATGAGCACTCAAAGAACGTGCTTAGGACCTATCATAACCTCTATATGAAAGGGAGTGTTATGCAGGTGACTCAAAGAGTGATCATCTTCTTTAGAGAAGGATAGATAGTGAGGTGAAGTCAAATGACCCACCATAGATTGGAACCGGTTGAGATTGAGATCCTTGGGAACTTTTGCCTCGGCAAGGGCCTTATCCAAAATCTACCTATGAGCAGGCGAGATCTTCAACAACTCAAAAATGGTAATCTAAGCATTGGTTCGCTGAAGTTGATCTAAGATACTATAACTAGCCGAGCTAGCTGTAGGAACAGATTTCATGTTTTTGTTGGCAGGGCCAACAACAGTCTTATCTATAATTTGCTTCAGAGCGGATGTGGAAGTATCGGGTCTCTTATCCACAGTTTGCTTTGGAGCAGACATAGAAGTATTGGGACCTTTCAAAACAACTCTTCCTCGTGATCGAGTGACAACATTAGCACAGTCTTGAGATTGTTTAGATTCAGATGAACGAGACATAGAACTACGCAAGATAAAAGGAGTCTTAGATTTGGGAGCATCGCCACTCCCTTTAGAAGTGATCATGTCACAATACTCTATCTCAATAGGTTCAATCATACCAATAACATTGTCATTATTAGTGTACATGTAATTGACTTTAGCATTGGTATTCTTAGCATTTGAAGACTCACCCTTCTCATGAGGAGGGAAGGGATCCTTAAAAGCTTGGTGGTATGAATTCTTATTATGGTTCTCCACAAGGATGTCACCATTGTCAATGAGATCTTGAACTTTATGCTTCAGTTGGAGACAAGTAGAAGTCTTATGACCAATGTTTTGGTGATAGTCACAGTAAGCATTATCATTCCACCAATGAGGTCGTGGTTGTGGGTCATAAGTATGCTTTTCCAAAGGAGTAAGAACTAGATTCTCTATAAAAATTTTATAGACCACATCAAGAGGCTCTCCCAAAGAGGTGAAATCACGCTTGGGTCAAGAGGCCCAAGGTTTGTTCCTAGCAAATCTTGAAGTTTTCTGATTATCTGTTGTGGTCTTTTCGACAGCCTTAGTCACTTGTATACTAGAAGTAAGATTAAAAGTAGGCTTTGAAGGCTTCATAGTAACATTATCCACCACTCCATCATTTACTACATCTCTATTCTTATTGGTAGTCTTTCCTTTATCCTTGTTTGTGGAGAATCCTTGTTTATTGTCCTTATTCAAAGTTAATTCTCCCTTCTTGATCATAAAGGCCTCTATTCGCACTACTTGTTTGATCATACTATCAAAAGTAAGAGGACCTTGCAATTGCACTTGGTATCCGAAGTCTGGGACAAGATTGTCCAAGAAAATGTCGAGTCTCTTAGACTCCGGTAGCTTGTGAGGACACTTTGTACATAATTGTCTCCACCTTTGGAGGAATGTTAGGAAAGATTCTCCTTGTCACTGTTTTAAGTTACAAAGATCCTGGATGTTGACCGGATGCTGAATATTACGCGAGTAGTGCTGGAGAAAAAGATTAGCCATTTCATCAAAATTTTTAATGTTAGTGGGCAATCTAGAGAACCATTCCATAGCTGGTCCACCCAAACTATGAGGAAACAAGCACATAAGGTATGTTTGATCGTGCATAAATTCCATAGACAATGCGCCAAACTCCCTTAAGTGATCTTGGGGATCGGTTGCACCCAAGTATTTGTCATATTTAGGGAGTTCCACACCTCTGGGAAAAGGTGGCATATGAAGACTTCTGTCAAAAGGGAAAGGACAAATACTTTCCATCGTAAATTGTTGAGTGGGTTTGTCTTTATTCCTTGCAAGTTGACTAATCTGATCTTGCATTTCTCAGACCATCTTTTGCAACTTTGTGCTCTCAGTTTATTCTTCCTTAGCTATGAGTGTTTCAACTTGATAGTCTTAGGGTAACTTGGCCCCTTGTTTAGCTAGCTCAAGGAAGTACTTTTCTTTCTCCTCTAGGAGAAGGATCTCCATCATTTTAATAAGACACTTATTAGCTTTGGCAGCGTCTATATCCTGTTGAGTTATCACTTCATTTTCATTCCCAAGAATCTCATAAATACTCAGAATTTGATCTTGTTGCTGATCATCTTGGCTTTGATCGAATGGAGGAGGATGATAGAAATAGGAGGGTTGTCAATCACCTTGAGGTTCACTTCAAGATTGATCATCATTGTGGGACTGATTTTGGTCATGTTGAGATTGACCATGAGGCTGCTCATTCTGAGGTTGAGCATGACGTGGGTCATTAGAGGATTGACCATGATATTGATTGTTTTGAGATTGATCAAAGGTTTGACTGTACTTACCCGGTTGGAAGTCAAATGGATCTCCCATCTTGCTATAGGCTTGTGTAGTACACAAATTCTTAGTGAAATGATATGTCCAGTGCTGAAAGGGTGCGACCATGGTAACCTTTGGTGAATGAACAAGATCAAAAGATTTAACAAATTTAGGCAAGAAGATATCATCAATAGTTTCACTAGGTTCAATGATAGAACTGTTCTCAGTAAGATCAACATGTATGATAATAGGATTAGTTCGAGGAAGAGGTCTTCCAAAGTTGTGAAACAATGAGTTCTCTTGGAAGAACGAGTTGTCTTGGTCTTGAAATGAGAAAACAGGTTGCGCTTCAAACAATGGATTAAAACACTCTTGAAACACCATAGGTGATGGTTGAGATGAACTATCTTTCAAAGTATTCAATGAGAAAATTGAGGATATCTCACAAAATTTAGATTTCACAACAGATTCAGGAGGATCTATTTCTTGATTAGGAGGTTCACTTCTACCTTGATCAATATTCTGAATGGGATAAGTCTTGCCACTTCTAGTTGTGATAGTCATAAATGAAGATGAAATGAGAGAAGACTCAGGATAATGCTAGACTCTATCTCTAAGAACAACACAAAGGAGATAAAGGCTAGAACAACCAAGATGTGAGATGGACCTGGCATGAATTGTCAAAAGAGGTGGCTAGAACAACTGAGATAAGACTATCACAACACGAGATACAAAAGGCATAAAGAGATAAGATAAACCAACGAGAGATGACATGAGTCAAAGCAAAGATCGATCGATTCCTAACTTGAGACAACCAGTTTCTGACAGTGAATGATAGGAAAGAAAAAAAATAGACCTCAGACAAAAAGTAGATCAGATAAAAAGTCAAACAGTCAACAACAAACAAGTCTCTATTTTGAAAACTGGGCTACAGTCTCGCGCGAGAGAGTACCAGGCCGTGCGAGAGAACACCAACCTTCGTGCGAGAGAATAAAGTCTCACATGAGAAAGTGCTCTGAAGAGTGAAACTTCATGTGGGAAAAGTGCAAAATTTGACAATCTGACATAGTTTTTGAGGTTAAAGTTGAATTTTGAAGTACAACCTAAATTGATGTTTGACAGAAAATCCAGTTTCCTAACAAGTTTGAAGAACAATTTAATCAACAATCTTCTTTTGGGATTTCAAGCATTCGTTTAAAGACACAAAGGTTCAAATCAAGCAGTTGTGATACAAGAAGCAGTCGTTAACAGACCTATCAAGGACAAAGCAACTTGATAGCATCAGGGGAGTCTTTGTTTGATAATGATTGGAAAATGTTTAAGACTTGATAAAAAACACATAGCTTAGTCCTACAAAAAAAATGGTGAGAAGACAAAACCTTTGCCCCATTTCTTATGCGCATACATGCACCTCACACAGCCATGTCACCCCCTAGAGGGTGCCCGTGTTTTCAGTGTTTCCAAGGACTCAATAGTGTATGTTCAAAGGTTACCCTTGTAGCAGGGGCCAATGTCACAACCAACTTCAAGCGTCCAGGTGTATGCCTATGATGGGAATCTATGGGAGAGATTCTTCCCCTTCCCTACGCAAAGATTATGACTCCTTTCAGAGGTGAACCGGGTAGGACACTAGCTAAGGAAAGTTTTTAATAGGCTTCCATTCATGCTAACCTTCAGTGCACTTGATATAGGGTTGAGGCCTTGCAGCCACACCAACACCTGAAAGTCATACACCCCCGCAAGCAGGGCTAGGAGCGGCGCCGCTCAGTATATAAGATAGAGCCTTCTCAAGATGATAGTCAAAGTCTTGAGAAGGAAGCTAACATGGTTTTGGAGTCTTTAGACTCAAAAAAATGTTCTTTATTAGAGTGAGGTGGAATCACCGGTGAAAGGTGCGTACTCACTTGGGTCGTTCTTGGAGGTTCAACTTTTGGCAGGCCCTCTAAAGGTGACACAACTTGGTTTAGATCTGAGGGTTTGATTTTCTATTTCTCTCAAAGAGAGAAGAGCACACTTCTCTACCTCATCACTTCACCCAAACACATCAAGAAGATTCATCACCGAGTTAGCTTCACTCCACCACATCTACAAGCTTTTGGGTTTCTATTTCTCTCAAAGAGAGAAGAGCATAATCCCCTGGCAAATAGAAGCGTAAAGATTCACTACCTTTCTCCACTTCCCCAAGAATTTGCCATATTAGTAAGATCATTAGGATTTCGGGTTCATTCATGGTCATCACCTCCATGTAATGAAGAGCCAAATTCCCTACTCACTATCAAAATCCTCAAGAAATTTTAACGGAGCCCTATTTAGACTATGTGAATGAAAGCAAGAAACAAACACAACATTTTAGCAAGTCTTCGACTATCATCTTGCAATCAAACCATTAGCATGTTTTATGTTCTTGGTCAAACGTCCTATAGAAAACTGTTACGCTGTGAAAATAATAGAGAAATAATAAACAACAACAAACTGTCAGAAATTTGAAATAGGAAAGACAAAATCTCATGTGAGGAAGTACTCCACAGCGTGCGAGAAAGTATAGGGAGCCACACGAGGATGCATCAGTTCATGCGAGAGAGTGCTATAGGGAGTGAAACTTCACGTGACACGCTCTAGATTCTCACACAAGAATCTATACACAGACAGTACAGATGCACGAAAAAGCTTAAATTTCTTGTCAGAAAAAAAAATGAGAATGAGGCCAAAAATTGATCTTTCTGCCCCACGGTGGGCGCCAAAATGTGTATAGTCAAATGTGGACCTCTAATCCAACTACACACGCAACATGGTCATTACTCACACGATCAAATTACAAGAGAGATTATGAATTACTCAATCTAAAATCTATTGTGAAGTGACCTGTTGCCTCCTATGTAGACGAGGTGTTTAATTACTCTCAGATTGGAGAGCCAACAACCATAAGACCGGTTCTACAATGGAGGATTTTCAAAAGCTATAATGATAAGTAGAAAATTGAAATTAAACTAGAATGAGTGCAATTTAATCTAAGATGCTTTGAAAGAAATATGATATTAATCTAGATAGCTTGGAAAGAAAATATGAAGTGCGGATTATTCTAAAGAAATTGAAATAAAGATGATATTAAGCTAAGAGCAATTAAGCAAACCAAATATGATGAATATGCAATATTAAACTAAATGAAAATTACACTAAAATGCAATAAAAGCTTGGAATTAATGAAATTGAGACACAAACATACTATAGTTTAATTACTCTAAAAAATTGCTCTTTTTGAATGAAGAAATGAGGTTCATTAAATAGACAAGCCTAAGAAGAGAATGAAGGGGTTGTTGATTTGAAACTCCCGACCCTTCATTCCCATTTGAGACAAGAATGCACAAATTACTTAATTAAAAGAATGGAAATTGCCACACAGGGTGACCTTTCAAATATTATGAATTATTAATTCAAAAAGGAGTGTCCATTCAAATAACAAGTAATTATTAATTCCTTTTATGTATATTAGTCAAATGGGGTGGGTTTAATTTAATTTAAAGCACTTAGAACTTTAGAATTAAATTAATTTATCATAGGGGTAATTTAGCTAATAAAAGTTGAAGACTTTAGGAATTAATTTTAATATTTGATTAATGCAATTTAGGGTTTTTGCAATTGACATCAAGTCGAATTAAGTCAGGTAGGAGAGAGAAAATTCTCTAGGAAACTAGGACTTTGAAGATGTAAAATTGACAAAAATGCACCGAAATTAATTGAATTTATTAGGTGCCAATTTTAGGGTATTACAATGAGCCCCCATTCTTCAATTTATCAAATGACAGAATCAATTTATCAATTTCCTGAATCAATGTCTTGCAATATTTTCAATTCAAATCAATTTCCTTGATCAAATCATAATTAATTCAATTATTTCAATATTTCCTAAGGTTTGATCATTTTATCCTAAGTCTTATTTAATTAAAAGAAAACTTCCCTTTTAATTAAATAAAATAATCTTATTTAATTAAAATAAAATCCCTCTTTTAATTAAATAAATAAAATTCTCACTTAAATCTCTCTTTGTGATGAAAAAAAGAAATAAATCAAATAAAAATAAATAAATAAATTTTTTTCTCTACACTTTGAATGCACGTATTTCTAAGTGGTGGGCTTTTTTTCCTCTTACTTGCCTTTTTAGGGATTTATCCCACATTGCTCTTGAGGATGCATTCCTCTCCACACTTTCCTCTATAAGGAGCCCTCTCCTTCTCATTTTGGGGATCCATATTTTATGTTATTGTTATGCTGTAGGTTTGGAGAGTGATTTTGGAGGAGAGTTTGAGCACTTGAGCTTGAACATTGCAACTTCTCTTTTCTCGTCTTCTTCTCTCATGCATCCATGGCAATCCATTTAGATTACTCTTGCACTTACATGTTAGATTAGATTCATATTTCATTTCATAGAATAATCTTGCATATGTATTTCCTTTCATAGATTAGTTTGCTTTCATCCATTGTTATCATATAGAATAGCTTCTATTTTTAGTTACATGCATATTTGATGACCATGGAGACTAGCACTCTTGCTTTTCCTCTTTGAATATCTCATTTTATGGTGTACTTGCATGGGCACAAACTAGGTCTAAACTGAGGGCCTCCATTATAAACCCTTGCACTCCATGAATAGAGAGCTATGAGTCACCATTTGAGACCTCATTCTTGAGAAATCTTGGATATAATGACTCATAGAAGTGTGT
>BSBK01001440.1:2207500-2210063 GCA_027943335.1 Chamaecyparis obtusa
CGTGTTCCCGTGATCAAAGGTGCTCGACAATTATCTAGCACAACATCACATGATTACACCACGCTTCTAAGGTTGGAAACTATTCAAGAGGTGGGACCGTAGCATATGACACATGGTTCTAGTTGATCAATTGATTTTATAGAGCAAGATTAGTGATAAAGTTGCAGGCTATAATCAAAGGTTAAAATTTGTGCAACTAAGGTGTTCATCTTTTAGCACATGCGTTATATCAATGAGGATATTTTAATTTTGGTAAAAAGATGCCAGGAGATTAATTTCCTTTGATCTATCATGTTAGTTATCTTCTAGTAAGGATCTACGGTTGTCGTGCTCCCATGCTCTAAAGTGTTCGATGGTTATCTACCGCGGGATCATGCGATAATGACACATGTTTTTCCCTGCCAAAGTGTGTTGGCAATTGGATTTCTTATTATCCTCTGATGTAGTCTAGACAATTTGAATCAACAATTATAATTTGAAGTTGTAGAAGTTTATCTTTATGAGCCTTTGGTTCGCTCGTATGAATTTAATGACGAACATGATTGAAATAGCAAGTATAAAGAGGTTTCAGGCCACTAATTTTCTTCATTCTTCTTATTTCAAAGATTTAGAGGTTTTTTGCATCTAGTGGGGAGATCAGAGAATGTTCCTTGTTGACAATTCAAAAGGATATTGGTGTGAAAAGTCATAAGTTAGCCCTGTTCTTGTGTGCTTTTCTATTTTTTGGTGTGTTTTTTGCAAATTTCTTTTGGGATTCATTACCTTGGGAAGATATTATTACTATATTTCTAAGAGGAGCTCTGTTGGTAGAAATAAGAGAAATCCCTAGGTCCTAAAAGTTTCAAAGGTTGTCCTAGTTTTCAAAATGTCATAGGTTAGAGATCATTCAGGAAAGGTGGGGTATCTTGAAAGAAATTTATATGATGATTTCTTTAACCAGCTAAAGCCTTCCGTGAACAATAGGGTGTTGAGTGTTAAATTGATTAAAGGAAAGAGAATTGATGAGGGTTTATATGATAAATTCATACATATTGCATATACCTAGTTACCAGTTTTAGGGTTAGAGTTATTCAGACAGTGGTATGGCCAGGCAAATCCTTCAAATCCTGAGTCAAATGCTTCGCATTTTGACCTAGGAAAACTTGTTGTCCCAAATGTGTATTTAGATGTAGACCTCCTAACAATAGATGAAAAATATGATCCAATAGCCAAAGTGGTTAGGGATATCGATAAAGAGGTTTTTCTTACCATTAGTGGAAGCGAGATAAGAGAAGTGTTTGACACCAATGATTTGTCGACCAATTTGATGGATATTAACTTAAAGGATCTTTTGACCCAATACACAAGAAATAAAGATATAGTTAGGGAGAGGCTCCTTCTTGATCATTTGGCCAAGGCACAATCAATAAGATAATTTGTAGGAGATTCCACTTTTGAGCCTTTCCTTATGGAGGTTTTGTTCTAAACATTTGCAGGACACACATTATTTATTGTATCAGCTTTTAGGGTCGCATAGTGGACATAGTATGCCTCCTGAGTACATGTACATGACCATCTAGATTCAACATCCTAATTTTGTTTCACTATATGACTACCTTCTTACATGGAAGAGAATATCCATGATGGTTTGTTATATTTGAAGAAGATAGTTTGTGAGGCATTCTACTAGTTCTCCTTTTTAATGAATATGTTTCTTTTCAAGAATGGTGATTATTTCCAATAGTTTATGATATTGAATAGGACCTTAGATGGAGAGCCCATGCCAATACAGACATGGACCACATATATTTACAAGGATTTGGGAGGGATCGAGTTATGTTCTTTTTGATAATACTTTTGCATCTAGGATGAGGGCTAGGCTAGTTGTAAATGTCCCACGGATCCCTGTTGAGTTATTAGACTTTCTAAGGCCCAAAGAGAGGAGACCTAATTTAAACATTGAGCATAATTGGGGAGATGCTATACTATATCAGGTCAACACTATAATCAAAGTGTATAGTTTTAGGGGTCAACCTATTCTTTTTCCTTATCATGTAACCTGAGACTAGGTTTTTTTGAAGTTATTAGACATATTGGTTTAATTCAAGATTTTGAATTAACAAGTAAAGGCAAGAGTACCTTATTTCTAGACTATACCATTTTCCACCATTTTGTAATAACCAAGGGAGGGTGGACACACTTACTAAAAATTTTGAACCCTTATAATCTTGGGGTAAGTGTGTCAAGGAACAGTGACCCAGAGGGTTTCCATAATTTATTCAAAAGAAGAATTAGAATCAAGGAATTTTCCCATGAGTTCCATTACCTAGAGGATTGTATCAGAAACATTTATGATGCAGAGATACAAGAAGAAAATAAGAGGAAATAGCTGGCCTATAAGGCTGAGTGGGATGAAATTAAAAGATATGAGCTAGATCATGACCCCCTCAGAACAATTGTTCCTTTTGCAGTAAAAATGACCACCTTATTCCACTAGTAGAATTTGGCAAATAAATGACTATGTGACTAAAAATGCTTAAATTATACTAATTTTTTACAATTCACAAGTATAAATGACTAATTT